>VOQZ01000198.1:0-25598 GCA_008079305.1 Phytophthora palmivora | reverse complement strand
GCTAAGTCGCGCGAACTTGTAGCGAATAGTACCAATGGAGGTTATGCTCACATTGGTGAACGTCTCCATGATGAAGCTTTATCGGATATGGCCAAAAAGGTGCAGCGACATGAGCTCCGAGTACTGGAGCGCGAACGGCAGCAGGACTGGATGTGCCCAAATGTGCGTATGTGAACCAGTACAATGATTCTCGATGTCAAAATATCGTGGCACTTGCTGAGCAAAAACTTAAAGCCCACCGTGGTAAGTCTGCAAACTCTGGACGTCATGATACTGCAAGTAGTGTCAACAGTTCATTCCGTTTGTTGGTATCCCATCCTGACATTCTGTGCGGCCAGCCCAAACCTGAACGGCTTTTTCAGCCTACATTGTTAACATCTTCAGGGAAAGTTGTAAGTGGGAACCAGGGAAAGTCATCTCGTGTGTCGAGTTTACGGCGTCAACGTCATCAAAATGCTGTTGAAAAGGAGTTCAAACAAACTTATCCGTTTAAACCGAAAATTAATATCGTGTCGGAGGAGATTGTGCGTGAAAAGCTGGAGACTGCTACTGCCGCAGCGGCTGTACACGGCGAGACTAGACGACCACGAAATCCGCATCTTGAATTATACGAAATTCATTCCAGGCTCGAGCCCAACGTGAAGAACGAGAGGAGGAATACTTCAAGCAGTTTCCGTTCAAGCCTGATATTGGGGTTAATGCGTTGTGGGTATCACCTGACAAGTCTCAGAGTGACTTTGTTGAGCGTCTTGCTGTTGACAAATACCATGAGCTGGAGCGAAAGCGCGTAGCTCTTCACGACAAGTATGCCCCAGATCGTGATCCTCAGAGTGGCAAAGAACTTTTTAAACCTGAAATTGGTCGAGCACCTGCCTTTGCACGGAACAAGCAAGGACTGCCTATTGGAGATTTCTTGCATGCTGCCCACCGTGAGCAACAAGAATACCACCGCCAGCTACGAGAGAAGGACCAGCGCGAGATCAAGAAAAAGTCGCAGCAGACTTTCGTGTCCGAGGCATCTCGCCAAGCTCTTGAACGACGAAAAGCGGACACATGTAAGCGAATATTCAACCATCTACTCGTACTATCACATCAACCAGCGTCAACAGTCCCAGAAGGAGGTACATCGTCGACCACTGAGCTCTCGAAGCCAGGTGAAGATGGCATTGGACAGCAGGAAGAAAGAAAGCAGAGCTAGCAATACCCACCCGGGTGAATCTCTCAGTATTGCCAGCAGAAATATCGCGAGTAGTTGCGATCGTGTTCGAGTACGCAAACCACACACCAATCTCGCGCGATGCCTTCTGTGGGTATATGGATCGCCTTGTCCGCGAAGTTCCTGGCATTACTTATTCACAGATCATTTTCCTAGCTGAACACCTTGAGCAGGACAGAGGTGGTCGCTATCGTAACCAAGATGCAGATTCTGAACGTGAAGCAGCTTTATTAGTGCCGAGGAAAAGGAGCTTACATTTCACCCAGCCATCGACAAAAACTCGCGTGAAATTGCTATGAAACATGGTCGTGTGTCTGGTTCCAAGGTATTCAATGCGCTAAACCAGTACTATGACCACTACCTCGAGCGCAAGGAACAACTTCGCAAGCAGCAGCAGCGCGAGTTCAAGAAGTCGCACCCGTTTCAGCCCACGTTGGTCACGAAGGCGTACCAACGTGATCCAGCAGCTACTGCTTTCTACGATAAGATTCTTATGGGGAATTTTGACGATTCCGGGAACACAGCGTCATGGAAAGCTAGTGCCTCAGTTTCGTCCGCCCATGTGGGTGGGGCACAGCCTCCTCCAGCGCCGCTCCAAACGGCGATTTCGAACGCGAGACCTTTTGTTCGTCCTATTGAGAGTGAACACAGCAGGTTTTATACAGCAGGTATGTTTGATGGACCTCTGCTTGATGATGGAGCTGGAAGTTTGTCAAGAAGCTCATCCAGCTCTCAACTACTGGAAGACGCTGACCTTACGTCACGAGTTCTCGCAGCACTGGACGAGAAACCAACAACCGCATCCCCAACTTCGTATCACCTGAAAGCTCTTACTCTTAGTGACGACGCTAGTGTTGGAAGTAAAGTGTGCTCCGTCCGATCTCCTGAAGGCTCGTCATTGACAGAACCCCCTTTATTCTGAGCATGACGTCTCAGTCCGACTATGCTGCTTAACATCTAATGCTTTCACCATCTATCTACTAGTACATGTAATTGGACAACTTGAAGTTAACATGGCTACAATATGTAATTATACAGTTTTATATATGGCTACATACATGTTTACATGTAGGATATTAGTTTTCGCAACTGACACACTCCACCAGTCCTTCATCACAGATCACTTGACCATCCATTTCCAGCATGCAGAGCGGGCGCGTGGGCGGACGCGGCGAGCGGCGCAACCCGCTGGTGAAGCAGCTCGTGCTGGAGAATGACCGTCCTGCCAAGATCAGCCACTTGAACTTCGGTCTCTTGTCGGACGTGGACATGATGCAGATGTCAGAGTTGCGAGTGCATTCGAAGGACCTTTTCAAGGTGCAGACACGTGAACCAGCGACCGACGGTGTGCTGGACAAGCGACTTGGTGTGTCCAACAAGAAGGACACGTGCGAGACGTGTCACCTCAAGCTTGCGGACTGTGTAGGCCATTATGGCTACATTAAGCTGGAACTCCCTGTCTTCCATATTGGCTACTTTAAGGCCATTACGGAGATCCTGCAGAACATTTGCAAAAGTTGTAGCCGTGTACTGCTACCACCGACTGAGAGAGAGACGTTCTTGAGGAGGATGAGAGACCCGAAAGCTGATGTCTTGAGACTTGTGAGTTTGAGGAAGAAGATAGCTACACTTTGTAAGAAAACGGTCAAGTGTCCATACTGTGATGCCATTAATGGTACAGTACGCAAAATTACTAGTACTACGTTGAAATTGGTACACGAAAAGTACCGAGCCAAGGCGACGCACGACTTGAGAAATGTCTTCGTGGCTCAGTTTGCTGAAGCGCAGGCGAATAACCCAGAAATTGGTGCTCATTTATCAAAAGCACAAGAAGATTTGAGTCCATTGGTGGTGCAGCAGTTGTTCAAGGAGATCCCAGATCAGGACTGCGAGTTGCTCTGGGTGGACGCAGACGGTGGACGACCCGAGAAATTGATCTTGAGCTCGGTGCTTGTACCACCAGTGTGCATTCGTCCATCCGTAGCAATGGATGGAGGAACTGGAAGTAATGAAGACGATATTACTGTCAAGCTTCAGGAGATTGTACAAGTTAACTTTGCGCTCCGTGCTGCGCTGCAGAAGGGTGCATCGTTGAAAATGGTGATGGAGGACTGGGACTTTTTGCAGATTCAGGTCGCCCAGCTGATGAATGGTGATACACCCGGATTAGTCAAACCGCCTGGATCGAAGACCGGTATTCGCGGTTTGTGTCAGCGCCTTAAGGGCAAGCAGGGTCGTTTTCGGGGTAACTTGTCTGGAAAACGTGTCGATTTCTCAGGACGTACTGTTATTTCGCCAGACCCGAATCTGCGCATTGACCAGGTTGGTGTACCGGAACATGTGGCCAAAACCATGACATATCCGGAGAAGGTGACGCGCTACAATATTGAGAAGTTACGCAAATGCGTCGTGAATGGCCCCAATGTGCACCCCGGAGCCAATGTCATCCGTATTGAAGGCCAAAAGTTTACAAAGAATCTGATGTACGGTGATCGTGCGAGCTTGGCAGACGAACTAAAGATCGGTGATATTGTGGAGCGTCATATGGAAGATGGCGATATCGTGTTGTTTAACCGCCAGCCTTCACTACACAAGATGTCTATTATGTCTCACCGCGTGAAGGTGATGCCATGGCGCACGTTCCGTTTCAACGAGTGTGTGTGTTCTCCATACAATGCTGATTTCGATGGCGATGAAATGAATATGCATCTTCCCCAGACGGAAGAGGCTCGTACTGAGGCAATTACACTGATGGGTGTGGAGCAAAACCTTATTACCCCCCGTAATGGCGAGCCGCTGGTTGCAGCTACGCAGGATTTTCTGACGGCGTCTTATCTCCTTACCCAGAAGAACATTTTCTTCAACCGTGAGCAATTCTGCCAAGTGATTTCGATTATGAGTGATGCTAATGAACATATTGAACTTCCACCTCCGGCAATCGTGCTACCGGTGCGTCTGTGGACGGGTAAACAAGTGATCAGTCTGTTGGTCAAGCCTAACTCGCAAACCAAGGTATTGGCGAACTTGGAGTTGAAAGAGCGCAACTACACGAGCAACAAATACATGTGCTGGAAGGATGGTTACGTGTGCTTCCGCAACAGCGAACTTATTTGCGGAAACCTTGGCAAGAAGACGTTGGGTGACGGTAGTAAACAGGGTCTGTTCTACGTGTTAATTCGTGATCATGGTTCTCACGAAGCAGCGCGTTGTATGAACCGTCTTGCGAAGCTGTGTGCGCGCTGGTTGGGTAACTTCAAGGGTTTCTCGATCGGAATAGATGATGTGACTCCTTCGGAGGAACTGGCCAAGGAAAAGGAGAAACTTTTGCAGACAGGTTATGATGCTGCCAATAACTCTATTGAGGAGTACCGCCGCGGTAAACTTTCACTGAAGCCAGGTTGCAATGCCATTCAATCACTCGAGAGCGAACTAAACGGTCTGCTGGGTAAGCTGCGTGAGACTGCTGGTGCTGAATGTATGCGCACGCTGCCGTTTCACAACAATCCTCGTATCATGGCTGAATGTGGTTCAAAAGGTAGTGCACTGAATATCTCACAAATGATGGCATGTGTGGGCCAGCAATCCGTCGGTGGCAAACGTGTCCCGGAGGGCTTTGTGAATCGCACGCTACCTCACTTTTTGCCCCATGCTCTTCATGCCAGTGCTAAGGGTTTTGTCGCTAACTCTTTCTACAGTGGACTAACCGCTACTGAGTTCTTTTTTCATACAATGGGTGGACGTGAAGGTTTGGTTGATACTGCTGTGAAGACTGCTGAAACGGGTTACATGGCCCGTCGTCTTATGAAGGCTTTGGAGGACCTGTCCTGCCAGTACGACCAAACTGTGCGCAATTCTGAAGGTTCAGTGGTGCAGTTTACCTACGGCGATGATGGGCTTAACCCGGCATACATGGAAGGTGATGACCGACCGGTGGATTTCCACCGCCTGCTAGAACACATTCGTAACACATTGCCTGACCACGAATCTCCGGCACTGCTTCCATTTGAGCTTCGTCGGCTAGGTAAACAGGTTGTTCAGCGCCCGCAATTCCAAGCTATTCTGCCGACGGGACGCAAGTTCTTGATTGAGATTGAAGAATTCCTAGGCTCCGTTGCAAGTGAAATCGCAGCAAATCGCACGGACTGCGGTATCGAGTCCATGGACAAGGAAGTGAAGACGTACGCATCAAAGCTGGAGAAAGCGTTCGACGATGATGAGGTGGCCAGTGTCCTGAAGACCAACTTGGACAATGGACAGACAAAGAAAGAAAAGGTGATTCAAATATCCACGAAACTGGAGAAGTTGACTAAGCCTCGCAATCGTCGCCGCCTTGTGAAATCTGAGGCCGAGTCAGATGATGACACGGAGGACTCGGATGAGGATATGAGTCTGGATGTGTCTACTTACAAGCAGAAGGGACTAGATAAGGTGGGTCTGCCTGAATGGGAACGCACTCGCTTCAAAACTGCGAAGGCTCGTGCTGAGTGGCGCAAACGTGCAGGTCAAGATGGTACTAAGGAAAAGGAAGAGGCTGCGTGGTTGCTTTCACACAATGTGTGTCGCATTACGACGAAGCAGGTAGAGAAGCTTCTCGAAATCTCGCTGTATAAGTATAATCGCGCTGGCATGGAGCCCGGCGAGGCTGTGGGTGCTGTTGGTGCTCAATCTATCTCGGAGCCTGGTACACAGATGACACTGAAGACGTTCCACTTTGCCGGTGTTGCAAGTATGAACGTGACGCTCGGTGTGCCGCGTCTGAAAGAAATCATTAATGCGTCGAAAGTCATTAGTACGCCCATCATCACGGCGGCATTGGTGTGCAAGACTGACGAACGTTCGGCACGTATCGTAAAAGGCCGTATTGAGAAAACAACACTGGGTGAGATTGCTGTGCACATCAAGGAGGTATTCGCTCGCGACCAGGCATACCTTTCCGTGAAGCTGGACTTGACAGCCATTGAGCAGCTTCACTTAAACATCACAGCGCGCTCTGTGCGTAACAGCATCCTGAATGCTGTGGGCGTGGGCCCGCGCGGTGTACTACGACTGCTGAAGGAGCAGCACGTGCTACTTAATGCGCGTTGCCCAGATAAGTTGCGTCTACTGGCACCTCCCAACTACAAGGGTGCCAAGGGTGACACGCGTGGCGCGTACTTTGCTCTACAGGCGCTCAAGGCCGAGCTTCCCGGTGTTATTGTGCAGGGTATTCCCACGGTGAACCGTGCCGTGATCAATTACGAGGAGGTGCAAGACGCGGACACGGCCAAATCGCTTCACTTGCTAGTTGAAGGTTATGGTCTAGCTGAAGTCATGGGCATGCCAGGCGTTGACGGACTTCACACAACATCAAACCACATCATTGAGGTGGAGAAGACTTTGGGTATCGAGGCGGCGCGTGAGCTTATTAGCTCCGAGGTCAACTACATCATGAGCGCTTACGGCATTGGTATCGACAGACGTCACTTGATGCTGCTCTCCGATATCATGACGTTTAAGGGCGAGGTGCTGGGTATCACACGGTTCGGTATCGCCAAGATGAAGGAGAGCGTACTCATGCTGGCGTCGTTCGAAAAGACCACCGACCACCTCTTCGACGCTGCGGTTCACTCGCGCACGGACGCCATTGTGGGCGTCAGCGAGTGCATTATCATGGGTATCCCCATTCCTCTGGGTACGGGTATCTTCAAGCTGCTACGTCAGGTCGACAAGCCCCGTGTGCAGCAACGGAGGCCGCTTCTTGCCGGTCTTTAGACTCAATAAGAGCAAGTTTACGACAAAGGCTAAGGAAATTCTGTAGTCTTACACTACGTTAACTGTTTACTACGCAAGGCCTTTTGTTCATCTCATTGAGTGCGAGCATATTCTACACTGCAAAACTGCATCTTGAAGGTCTCAAGTACTGGACGATGTGCTGTAATAAAGATCAGTGATAGGGCAACCATGTTGAAGTTGTCAATAATGTCAATAACAACGTCACACTAGCTGAAGTCCGACCAACTTCCGATGCTTCCGTTCACTACGTTCTGGAGCTGAGTCACGTACTCGAGATTGGTCTTGCAATCCAGCGAGCAGAATTGGTCTGAGCCACTGCTCAGTGTCGAGAGTGACGTGAAAAATAGCTCCTCACAATTCGCACAGCGTGCCTGGCGTTGTCTCCACAGGGCATGACTGTGTCTGCTGTGAGCTTCCCACTTGCGAATCCGCTGTGGTCTTGTGCATGTTGTGGGAATGGTTTGTGGTACAGATGAGTCAAGGCTGTTCGGGGTTGCAATGGATTCGCGGTTGGTCCCCGTCGGTATCAGCACTGGAACGGGAACAGATTCTGGACATCCTGGCCAAGACTTGGCTCGCTGCTCAGTTATCCGTTTCCCTCTCTTGAAGACGAGTCGGATCATGCGAGAAGCTACGCTCAGACGGGATGTGCTTTCGTCTTCAGCACGAGACACCTTGGTAAAGCTGACCTCACAAAAGTTGTAGACTGGTTGCCTGCAATGTATGCAGCGCGATTCATGACTTGTGTGTTTTGAGCAGTAGTCGAGTCGAGTCGAAATGAGAAATGAGGAAAGCTACAGCGCTCGCTTGCACTATCGTGTCGTGTTCGGACAGCTTCCTGTCTTGCCCCTTGTACTGTAGGAGAACACGATTGTGATCCTAGCCGCCTCCCATATACTACGACAGTCCGGAAAGGGCTTGGAAGCAAATGACCCTCAACATTTGGTTGCCAAGCACCAAGTTGGTTTCAACACAGACTCCGTTGTTCCATCCCATTGTCTGAGACTAGCAGGCCTCACAGAGCTGCTGAGGTAGTGCTGAAGCGTATTCTGCTGACTCAATGTACTCTTGGACTAGGATTATAGTCTCACAGGTATAGATCAGGTCTGAGTCATTAATAATGACGTGGACGCTCGCTGACTTTGCAGCAATTGGGACGTGATGTTGTTAGCGAGCAGAGTTGACGTCGACGAATGTAGCGGACTTCCGATGCAAAGCCACGGGGCAAATTACGTCGCTCCCATATCAAGCGAAAGTATTGCCTCTTTCTGACATCACACTTGATCGCTAGCAACGAGCTTTGATGTAGTATTCGATACACCAATGTTGTCAAGCTTACAAAAGCAAGAGCCAGCGTATCGAGTACGACGACTTAACGCCGTGCTCGGGAGAGATTCCACGAGCTATCAATCGAAACTCGGTGAGCACAATACTAGAATCTCGACGAGCACATATGTCTGCAAGCATTGGATTGCCCTCTCTAGACTCACATACAATTAATACCACCACAAGGCCATTAAAAAAGCGACTTAATACCAGTGGAAGAGTGCTGCTGTTACTTCTACATCATGCACTCAGATTACCGGTGACCCTCTTTATAAGAAACGTACTTCAACCCTCTCTTCAAGATAAATCCTGCGTTCTAGACTTATTTATGCAGTTGCATAGGCTCCAGGAGTTTTGCAAAGCCTAATTCGGCAAGCGAATGCGCGAGACGCTGGTGCATCCGGTGAGCGGGACGATGATGGCGGCACCGCAACACAAGACGACGTTCGTACTGTATACGTTGGTGGGTGAGGAGCTAGAGCCTGTGCAGGAGAGCAAGCCGCAGCGAGGACCCGACACCAACTGGAATGCCTTCGTACTGCCATTGCCCGCAGGAGGCCGCGTGAGACTCGCAGACGTGCAGAAGGCATTTCCTCTAGGCGACAACTTCCACTTCTCCTTCCGCTGCGAAGACGGCGCATTTCTGGACCTGACGAACCCAGAGTCGGCTGTGCCCTTCTGTGGCCGCAAGATCTTGGCGCGAATCACACCACTGGACGAAGAACCAAGTGTCGAGTATCTCCACTACGAGGAACCTCATGACGCTGTGTCACGCTCTCAAATTCCTGCAGTGACGAAGATCCGTACTGAGAGCTATGGCAGTAGCACGGCGGAGCGTCGAAGTCATCGTGATGACTATGAGGAATTTGAATCGACGACGTACGAGTCCCAAGGTAATAAGAAAGCGAAGATAATTTTTAGTGATATTCTAATGTTATGGTGTGAAGATGAAGAACCTCCAGCACCGGTTGTACGATCACCTTCACGTGGGAAGGAGCAGAGAGAAAGCGACTGGAATCGCAGCAGCTATCAGAATGGATATCAGAATGCAGATGAAGGTCATCGCGACTCAAGATTTGGTCGTGAGGATCGATACGATTCAAATGGAGCATCAGGCTCTCGTCAATCTTCAGAATGGGCTGGGGCAGGCAAGGATGCGCAAGCTTACCTGAGGAAACAGACAGAACAAGCGTACGATTTCGCCAAGAAAATCTCCATCGAGGATGCTAAGAAGGGAGCATCAGAGACGGCCAAGAAGGCTAAGAAATGGGGAGGCTCTTTGCTTTCATCGATTAGCGCAACTATTTCTAGTGCCAGTGCTAACGTTTCGAAGGTAAGTTTGTTTGATCTTTGCATTGAGGAATTGAAAGGCTGTAACCAATGCGAGAACCGCTGTCGTGCAGAGCGAAACTATTCAAGTTGGTGGTGTTAGCGTGCAGGTGGTACGACTGCTTGCAGAGGGAGCTTATGCTCAAGTTTTGTTGGTTCGGTCGTCAGCCACCAACGAAACTTTTGCTCTTAAGCGGATCCTCTGTCAGTCACAAGAGGTAGAAAACGATGTGCAGATGGAGCTCCAAGTCTTCCGCGTACGTCTTTGTTTGAACATCCCCTTCATTGAGCGTTGAATAACACGTTTGCTGTCCACCAGTCCGTCAAACATTTAAATATCATGCCCCTTGTGGAATTTTCTGAGGCACGGGTTCAACAAGGAATGGAGGTACGAACAACTGATTGATCAATTGAGTTGCTTCACTAATTGGCATCGCTGTTATTCTTTGACGCAGTTTTACTTTTTGGTTCCGTACTTTGAGCGTGGGAGTTTGTGGGATGCTATCAGTGCTGCATGCCAGTCATCTTCGCCTCTGTGGCCGTTCACTCAACGTACCGCTCTGCATCTGTTCCATGGTATTTGCTTAGGCGTGCTCGCATTGCACCGCGCCGGTTTCTGTCATAGGGACATCAAGCCACACAACATATTGCTGTCCTCCTCATCCACTGGAGAGGACTTTCTCGCTTATATTCCGGTGGTGACCGACTTTGGTAGTTGCGCTCCGATTCGTGTAGAAGTGAACTCACGTCGGAATTCCCTTGAGCTACAAGATGAGGCAAACCGCAAAAGCTCAGCACCATACCGGGCGCCGGAGCTTTTCGAGCCAACAGTCGATGTTGCACTCGATGGCCAATCGGACGTGTGGTCTCTAGGTTGCGTGCTGTAAGTATCGTGCGCTGCACCTTGCTTCAGAGTGGTTTAAATACTAACACTTCGCTGATTCCACTTTCACAGATACACAATGGCGTTCGGAACAAGCCCCTTTGAGCATCCACGCGAGGTTTGTAGATACTTTGATAACATGTCTTGTTGTAGCAGTTTCTGATGTAAATCTGCTGCTTAGGGCTTCATGAAATTGGCATGCTTGAACGGGCGGGTGTCCTTCCCACCAGAGCAAGGGGGCGTGGTGCACCACCGCGGCACACAATTCACGGCCGAATTCTGCGACTTCATCCGTGACATGTTGCACACAAACCCCGAGGAGCGACCGTCAGTCCTGGATGCACTTGAGTTTACTGAGGAGCTATTGAATGACGAGATGCAGCGGTAAGACCACATTCTCTTCTCTGCTTCAATGAACTTACCACAAAACTTTCAAATACACGAGATCATCGAAACCAATAAAAGTTATTCGTGTTGTGGACTAACCTCAAAACTTAGCAGCTTTCCCTGCAACTACAGAAGTGACACGATGCGCAAGAAACACCGCAATACTCCTGAGTCATGATTTCAAGGCTTAAGCCAAGAACGCAGCGACGAGACCCACAGTAGTCGCCAAAGCGGCTGAGACAGCAGTTGTCGTAGTAGCAGCACTGGATCCAGACGACGAGCTGTCAGCAGTTGTGCTACTGGCCGTAGAGGGGGCGTCTGTAGCTCCTGCCGGCGCGAACGACGCAGAGCTCGAGGAAACACTCCAGCCCACAGAGCCGCTAGTCGAGTCCGAGCTGGAGTCGGTCGTGTTTGTGGGAGTGATGCCGCAGTATTCGAGCAGCTTCATGGCCGAGTACTGCAGACCCCAGAGGTTGTAGCGGCAGTTGGGCAGTTCGTTGTACAGCTCCTGCAGTGCGGCCTTGCAGGACGCCGTGTCGCACATCTCGGTAGCGTCAGCCGTCGTCACCTGCAGCATCGTGCCAGATTGTAGCCCCAACGCCTCCTCACACTGCTGTTCACGCTGGTTCGAGGTCAGAATGGCCTCACCTGCATCCAACTGTGTCGCGTTGCACTCGGGAATGGCCGCCAACTCCGCCGACATGGACGATGAGCCTGAGCCCGATGTGGACGCCAGAGAAGCGGTGGTGCTGGACTGCGCTGAGGCGACGGCGACAGTAGCCACAAGCAGCAAGGGCGTGAAGGTTCGCATGGCTAGAGATGTGTTCGGGTGCGGGAATATTTGCGACTGGTAGAGTCGCCACTGTACTCGAATTTTAGTCCTCTTTTGTGTCCTGTCCAGATGGCGTGCGTCTAGCAGTACTATAAAGTCCAGTTGCATGTATGATGTACCCAACACCTACGCTATGCCTGTGACGTTCGTGGCAATGCCGCAATGGTTGAGGAACTTGGCAGCCGAGTACTTGAGGCCCCACAGTTCATAGCGACAGTTGGGCAGCGTGGAGAGCAGTGTTCGCAGCGCGTTGAGGCAGATCTGTTGTCCGCACAGCTCGTCCGCAAAGTTGGCAGACTGCAGTAACATGCCCGACTTGATGCCGAATTTCTGCTCGCACCTTAGTGTATTGGGCTCCGTGGTGAGAATGGCTTCACCGAGCTTCAGCTGGTCGTCGGAACACTCGGGGATTTCATACACGCGACCAGCGACATCTGTTCCGTTGGATGCAGCAACGACGGCAAGGAGGAAGGCAAGGATGACAGACAGATTAATGGGCATTGACGCCATGTAGCGGAAGCAATTGTGCCGAACTTTATCGTCCGAGTCAAATTTAGTCCCGCCGCTGATGCAAATCAGACCAACTCCTGTCCAACGCATGACTCTATGGCAATCAGTGCTTCTGGAACAGCAGCTTCAACCTCGACACTTGGTCCTGGTCGAAGATCACCTCTATGGGCGCTCGTGCGATATCTAGAAGCCGCTTCTTGCTCAGTGCGAACGCCTGTGCGGCGCGCATGTATTCGGTCGATAATGTCGTGTCCAGCACGCCCAAGTCGTCCGTGCAGAGACACATGGGGTAGACACTGTCGTGCTCTTGGCCACGCTCGTTGGCGAGCAACTTACCGTGCGGGTGCGAGGTGAAGCCGCACACACACAACCCCGATGCCTCGTGCTTCTCTTCTGATGAGCACTTGCAGTCTCCGTCGCTGCGATATCTCGCCAGTGTATGCACGTTGGAAGTTAGACAGATTTCAACAGGAATGCGAAGTGCCAACATCTTGGAGTAGAGCGACTCTGGCAGACAGCAGGCATGACCCACTCGATCTGGTCGGAAATTTAGAATTCGAGAGGATTCGTCATCGTCAAAGTGCTCGGCAAAGTGCACGGCGAGCTTGAGACCACCAGCTCGAGCTCGTTCCAGCACGTGCTCGAAGCGGTAGAACTCGGAATTCGGACGTTCTGAATTGCCACTGAGGTCAATACCCACAATGAATGGACAGTTGTGCTTGTTCTTGCGCTCAAGTGCCATATTCACAGTGTCTTCCGCCAGATGTAGTGGCTGGTTCCGGTTGATGCTCAGCAGCAATCGCACCTCAATGTCCAGATCTCGTCGTGCGTGGCATTCCTCGAGAGCTGCCACCACTTCATCCACGTAATCTGCACGAGTGGCACCATCTTTTGGTAAGTCACGCGGCGTAGAGCGCAGTTCCAGATATTTGACGTTCTCCGCTGCAAAGTCTTCGACCGCTTCAATGACGATCCGACGGAGCACACGTCGACTTACGACCACCTGATGGATCAGCCCAAACATCTCGAAACACTCTTCCAGACTCCGGTGCTTCGGGAGTCGTAGCGGCTCCGTGCCATTTAGTCGAGCTTCATCCTCCAAAATTTCCTCTAATGTCGATGGCCGAATAGATCCGTGAATATGCGCGTGCAGCTCCACCTTCGGCAGTGCCCTGCAATACCTCAGCAGCTTATCATCCACTTCCATCGTACAATTTGGTGTACGAATAGTGTAAACCAGTTCAGCGGTCAAATTTTTTCAAAGAAGTGACGTCAAGACCATCGGCTTCATAACCGAAACTGAGAGCCAAGACCCAAGCATTCGTCGCTATGATCGACCACTTCGTCATCTTTTCCAAGACCGGCACTGTGCTGTGGTCGCGTACGCTGTGTAAACTCGGTGGTGACCCCGTGGACAACCTCGTCAACCGCGTGCTCATGGAAGACCGCGCGGGTGAGAAGAAGTTCATCGATGACGCGTACGCGATGCAGTGGGTGTTCGAGAACAAGCTGGATCTGGTGTTCGTGGTGGTCTATCAGAAGATCTTGCAATTGCTGTACATTGAAGAGCTATTGGAGATCGTCAGGAAGGACTTTATCGCCATGTTCCCGCAACAGATCGCTAATAAGACACCAGTCAAGTACGAAGACAAGTTCACCAAGATCCTCAAGGCCACGGAACTCAAGTTTACGGAGAAACAGACGCGTAAAGGTCCGCGTGCGTTCAATGCATCCAAGAAGGCGAAAGCGAAGGGTGTTACGTCCAATACGTCGGGCAAGACAGCGTCGTCGTCGCGCTCAACGACGACTGCAGATGTAAGCTGTTTATTGCAGATCTTACGAGAGTTTTACGTTGACACATACGTCGTTATTATTTGAACAGTCGAGTGAAGATGGAAGTGACAGTCCTACGTCTGACGGAAATGATAAAAGCCTGGAGGAGCTGGAGAACGAGGCTGCTCTGCGCTCGAAGGTGCGGAAGATGCGCACGGGTCCACGTCGTAAGGGCAAGGACAAGGCCGCGAAGGAACCCAAGAAGACAGGGAAGAAGATGACGAAATGGGATGACACGAAGGTGTCCAAGAAGGAAGCCGCAGCATTGGATCGCTCCAAGATGGTAAGGATGTGATTGCAATCGGATGGATAAAGTAATAATGTTGCTAACTTCGTTAATGTGCGATACCGCCAGATCACTGCCGAGGAAGAAGAGGCACAGCTTCGTGAGAAGCGTGAAGCCTACATTGGAGTATGTGTGTTTGGTTAGAGTCTGACAGTGCGATGAGTGTGCTAACTGTGCTACTTCTATCTGTGTACAGGAAATGGAAGACAGCGACTCAGACGAGTTCTCTGACACTGACGATGAATCTGCAGCCTCTTCTGGGGCGGAGTCCGACTCAAGCCAGAGTGGATGGAGCTTTTCCAAGACGCGTCTGGGTAACTTCCTTAGCACTGTGTCTGGCAACAAAATTCTCGAGCGTGAAGACTTGGAGCCCGTGATCACGCCCATGAACCAAATGGTAGGTCTATTTACCTACATGATCTGTATTCATACTCATTTCTGCTTGACTTCGTATTACAGCTGATCAGCAAGAATGTGGCTTCAGAAGTCGCTGATGAACTATGCGAGTCTGTCATTACCACCGTTGTGGGCCAGCGACTTGAAAGCTTCACGCGCATCTCTACGGTCGTGCGCAAGGCTCTGGAGGCCGCATTGCTGCGCATCTTGACTCCGAAGAAATCCACTGACGTTCTGCGCGAGATTTTGCAGGCTAAGGCTGAGGGCCGTGCCTACAGCATTGTTTTCGTGGGTGTCAATGGTGTTGGAAAGTCTACTAGTCTGTCCAAGGTGTGCTACTACTTGAAATCGAAGGGCGTGAATGTAATGATCGCGGCCTGCGATACTTTCCGCTCGGGTGCTGTGGAGCAGTTGAACCAGCATGCCAAGGTGCTGGATGTGGAGCTATTTCAAAAGGGCTACGCGAAGGACCCTGCCTCAGTGGCAAAGGAAGCCATCAAGTACGGCACGGAAAACGGCTACGATTGCGTGCTCATTGACACTGCTGGTCGTATGCAAAATAACGAGCCTCTCATGCGCGCACTGGCTAAACTTGTGTCGAACAATGAACCTGACCTGGTCCTGTTTGTTGGAGAAGCGTTGGTAGGCAACGATGGTATCGACCAACTCTCGATGTTCGACCGGGTATGTAGTTGGACTTCAGCCTTGGTCGGTGAATCCGTTCTAATCCCGATTTTTGTTTGGTAGGCCCTTGCGGACTACTCGGATCGCCGTGAGCCGCATCGCATTGACGGCATTGTTATCACGAAGTTTGACACGATTGATGACAAGGGTACCTTGTGAATTTCTTCTAGGCATTACATGGCGCATGACTGACACAATCCTTTCATTTTGTAGTTGGTGCTGCGGTTTCGATGGTATACAAGACTGGCCAGCCGATCATGTTCGTCGGTACGGGACAGAAGTACACCCACCTGAAGAAGTTGAACGTCCGCACGGTCCTTCGTCACCTGCTGCAGTAAGGTTTTCAGCCTGCACGTCCACCGAAACTCACTTCAACTGCATTTTTCGTATTGAGGACGGTTACTCTCGCTAACACTTTGAATAGCACTCGACTTCAGCAAGAAGAATTACTTCTCACTATTCATCCCCGCTGTATCCGTATCCAAGCTCAGGGTATTGAAGTGGAGGGGTGATCAAATCCTCGCGAAGTACATCCAAGTCAACGACCCACGGTGTTCCCAACCACATGGCGTGCGTCGTATGATCCTCGCGCTCGTAGCGTGTCAACGGGTGCACGAGAATGCTCAGTGATCCGCGGTGGATCGTGAACCATGACAACACCCGGGCGAAGGATTCGGCTGGCACCCACGTCTCGAAGCTGCCACTGAGATGCGGTCCCACAGGTCCGAGGTTAAACGGAGGTGGCTTGCCCGACAAACCTGGAAGCTCCTTGCTCGTGATGCCATTGCACACTGCGATGAAGTGCTTGGGGTCGGCCATCACCTGGTCCACGAGCGCGTCCCGCAGCATCTGTGCTTCCTTCTTGGACCGTTCATTATTAGCGTAGAAGCACGTGTGGAAGTGCCATTCCTTGATTGTGCTCTGGTCAATTTTGCTCGGTGACATGACGTTCTACTTGGCGTGCACTGAGCAACTTGATATGTGAGCCTGCATGAAGGAAGACCTTGATGGTCTCGATTGCGTATTATCGCATTTCGTCCAATCAAAAGTATTATTGCGAACGACGCGGTTTTGCATGACTGCCCATCACAAGTTGGCACAAAGAAACGCCAGAAGAGATGGCTACAGTTTAGCATCAAAATGGAGAATTGCGTCTTGGCAACGACATGCTGTCTTCAGGTTGTATTTCCTTGGCGTTTGTAGTTATGTGATGAGACCGGACAATGCTGCTATTACGAGAGTGGAAGAGGTTCGAGAGACGTGTTGTAAAACCTAATCGTGGACATTGAGAGTAGTGGTTTCTAAGGTTGGGGAACTCCCTCGCGACTTTGAGGCCAATTGGACGCTGGAAGTTGCGTCCATGCTGTCGACACCATTATTAATAGCGACGAGACGGTGAGGCTGGCGTGGTTGCATTTTGTCACGGACGAGAGTTATTTCTGTGTGCAGACTGTAAGGTCTTGATGGTGGTGGCGGGGTTTCATTTTTAAACTTCCCGGCCTATTTGGCGAAACGTGTGCAGCTTCCCACTACAACAGTAGAGCTCTCCTGCGCAGCAGAAACCGAGCCACCAACACCTGCTCGCTTGTGCCTTGCCCACTTCGTCGAAGCAACTTCGACAGCAATCGATAGCAAAGAAAGGTAACACAGAGTCAACATGGGACTTTGTGCTTCCCAGATGAGCGATTCCGATCGGCAGGCTATGGCCAAGTCACGTGAGATTGAAGCCAAGAACGAAGAGGCTCATCGCGTGGAGCAGGAGAAGGTCAAGCTGCTACTGCTAGGTGCAGGGGAGTCAGGCAAGAGTACGGTTTTCAAGCAGATGAAGGTGCGTTTTTAGCAAGTAGTTTGAGTTTTTGAACAAGAGAAAACTAATTTCAATGCTACAGATTTTGTATGGCGCAGCTCTAACTGAAGAAGAGAAGCGGCACTGCACACCAATTATCTATAACAATGTGGTGACGTCCATGAAGATGCTAATCGAACAATGCACGGAAATGAAGCTGAAGGGCGAAGTGGTGTGCGCACAAGACTTTGAGGATATTCGGACACTGAGCGATGAGGCGGAAGTGAACCCCGTTGTAGGTCAGAAGATCAAAAACCTGTGGACAGACCCTGGTATCGTTGCCACGTGGAACCGACGAGCAGAATTCCAGATCATCGAGTCCGTCAAGTATTATTTCAATGACCTGGATCGTATTATGCGCGACGACTACGCAGCAACACAGCAAGATATGCTGTACGCACGTGTGCGTACGTCCGGTATCGTAGAAGAACGATACCAGATCGACGGCGCCACTTTCGTCATGTACGATGTCGGTGGACAGCGTAATGAGCGCAAGAAGTGGATCCACTGCTTCGAGGACGTGACTGCAGTGATTTTCGTAGCAGCGCTGAGCGAGTACGATCAGTCTTTGTATGAAGACGCGTCCACGAACCGTATGATCGAGGCCATTACGTTGTTTGATGAGATCATTAACAACAAGTTTTTCCTGAACTCGGCCATGATCCTGTTCTTGAACAAGAAGGATTTGTTCCAAGACAAGATCAAAAAGGTGGACCCCAAGACAGTGGATGTCTTCAAAGACTTTCCTGGTGGCATTGGTGACTACGAGCTAGGAGTGCAATATTTCCTAGGAAAGTTCATGGAGATGAACCGCCAGCCCGAGAAGGAAATCTACCACCACGTGACGTGCGCCACAGACTCGCAGAATGTCCAAGTCGTGTTCAACGCCTGCAAAGACATTATTTTAAAGCAGAATATCAAGGGCTCTGGCTTCATGTAGGCACAGGAATCCGTACGACAATGGTAAGCGCACGTCGATCAGACGGACGATAGGAGCGCATGGTGAGTTAAGCTTATTAGCGCCAGCCCATTCTACCCCATAGGGGAGACGCGGACACAGGGAGGAGTGCGTAGAACATTTATATACATTGACTCTTTACCATTTCGACCTAATTATTATTGCTATTATTGCCCGACTCATTCGCGCCAAAAAAGCCCTATCCTCGAATCTGAGTAGACCAATCGTATCGACTAGTTCAGAGTCTCCACCAATGATAGCTATGGTGGCGAGGATTCCGCCAATCAGCACTCGTTATCCGAACCCAGGGAAAAGCTGAGCTAATTGCCTATTGATGTGTACGGGATGGACGGAACGGTCTTGGATATGCTGGACAGATCGATCATTCCTCAATTCACCGAGTAATTCCAACCCCAAACGAAAGCAATGGCGAAGACTCCCTCGAAGAAGGCCGCGAAGACGGTGGCTAAGACTGGCAAGGGCAAGGGCAAGGGCAAGAAGCGTGTCGAGTCGTACTCGACCTACATCTACAAGGTCCTGCGTCAGGTGCACCCCGAGACGGGCATCAGCAAGCGCGGCATGTCGATCATGAACTCGTTCATTAACGACATTTTCGAGCGCATTGCCTCGGAGGCCGGTAAGCTTTCGCGCTACAACAAGAAGTCGACGCTTTCCAGCCGTGAGATCCAGACGGCTGTGCGTCTTATGCTCCCTGGTGAGCTGGCCAAGCACGCCGTGTCGGAAGGCACGAAGGCCGTGACCAAGTTCACGTCGGCTTAAGCGAATTAGCGTCCGCGTGATAGCTTTAGAGCTGTTGTCCAGTGTCTGAAGCAAGTCAGCGATCTTGTATTGCTGACTCTTAAGTCGATTACTGTGTTGCTGCCGATTTTTGGGAGATATACATGGGATCGCACTCTTCATCCTGGTGTTTATTAACACCACCCTTTGGAAAGATATTTAATGGGTAGATGCAGATTGCTTTTTGCGTCTAACTTTTTAATTGTGGTTGTGGGATCATGTTTGCTCTATTACAAGTTTTACTACTGCGAAGTTTATCATTTAGACGTTTTTCATGAACGTCAGCAATTTACCTTTGATTGGCATTTCAAAGCATGTGCTAGAAGTGCTGACTTGGTTTGTCGTGGTAACGCTTGCTGTCAAGATTGACAAAAGACTGTCAATATCCATTTCATGTCGTTCGGCGTTGAGTATGGAGAGCCTGAATACAATACAGTGTATAGGGCGCAATTCTTATCAAGAGTGAAACTTGCTCTTTGGACGTGTCTGTGACTATTACAGTACTAGCATGTTCGAGCTTGGACGAGTCGATAGTCTCGGTGAAAGGATCCGCATCCTGCGATCACCAAAAGTGAAGGTTACTTACGAGACTGGAATGCGGTGCGAAGGTTCCTTTCCGTGTCTTGTCTGTAATTTGACGTTGCCAACGCAAGCCCTGCCACAAAATGGTGGGCGCACTAACGCATTGCATGAGATTGTTGTCATGAAGGCACGCCAGCACAACCGCCAGTTGGCGTGCGTGCCCACCTGTCCAAATCTGATCGCCTGGATGCTGGTCATGGAATGTAATAGCCTTCATAGCCATCACTAAAAGTAAATCTACCGTGAATTCAAGTGGCAAACTCAGATACCTTGGTACATTGTATCTGACAAGGTCCATTTCATGTAAACGTTTGAGTGCGATGCCTCAAGTTTCCATTTGAGACAAAGCGCTATCCGAAATTTGTGTTGACTTTTCAGCTGTCTTAAAAGTTGAATTTCCGGCATACTTTAAACAATACAAAGCAACAGTTGCGCTGACTCGAACGCCAAATCATCGTCGCCATCTCGTGTGCTGCGCTCGTCCGTCTCCGTCGCTCACTTTCCTAGCGGATCCGTCTCCGTCATGACGCCGCCCGATTTCCTGCTGCGTGTGCCGCCGCTTAAACTTCACGTGCGCAACGCCACTCAAACCAATGGAGAACCAGCCGTGGTACGTTAATCGAAAAGGTGACAGACAACCCGTCGAACTAACGTCTTTGTTTGCATAGTACGAACTCTTCTGTCGCCTTAATAAGACGCAGGAGAAGCAGGAAGAACCAGTGCAAGTGGTGCAATGGAGTCTCTGGAAGACGTACGAGGAGTTCCAAGCCTTTGACAACCAAATGCGAGCGGCTCGCAAGTCTACGTTTGCCAAGATGATGGTCACTGTGGCCTTCGCTCCAGGCCATCGCGTCCGTGCTTTCTTCCATCAAGACCAAACTTCCAGTTTCCTTGAGAAACGTCGAGCTGAACTGGACTTTTACATGCAGAGGGTGATGCTCTTTCCAGATGTCGTCGAGTTCTCCAAGCCTGAAGGATGCAAGGTCTTGGCGGACTTTATCGGGGCAGAGCAGTATATGGATTGCAGTGGACTGCAGGGTTCGACGTCCCCTGGTATGAATATGTCGGGGGGATTCTCATCGTCGAGAGGAATGCTACGGGATTCGACGGATTCCGACAATCGCGCATCGTGTGTGAGTGCCACGGGTGCAGGAGATAAGATCAGCTCACGCCGCAAAATGTGTAGACTCGAGATTGAAGAGGAACTTGCTTTACGTGGTGGAGCACACGAACTCAAGCGGTTTAAAAAGCGTGCACGTGTCTTCCGCAAAGAGAACGACCCAGTTGCTGCTGCAGAACCTTTTGTGGAGTTTCTACACAAGGAATTTGAGCCGGACTTTGCACTTTGGATTCTTCGACGCTTCATACGCTCGCTGAAGAGTGCTGAGAAGCGTGAGGCACTGTGTGCTGCTGGTGGCATTTCTATTGCGTCCATTGATGCGGAGGATATGGACGAGAGCAGACCACAGCGGCAGAATCATCGTCTGAGTTTGCAAGAGGAGGAAGAGGCGGATCGACGATCCAAGAAGTATGGTACGTCACTGCGTGTTGGTTATTGATTTATATTATTTTACCAGGGAGACTTATTCTTCTTCTCTTGTTTCGTACTTGCGGAATCTCTACCAGCAGAGCAAAAGCTGCAGAGTTTTTCCAGCAGTCAAAGACGCTCAAGTGGCAGTGTTAGCGACATTTCTGTCCCTGGACGTGTGTCGCGGAAGAAAGCGAACCGCCAAATCCTTGAGCGGGTAAATGCTCTATCGAACGGTGATATCCACACTGTAAGCGAGTTCAAACAAGCTGCGAAAGCGCTTGGAAACCAAGAAATGAGCGGTCAAGCTTTCGTGGATTACCTGCGTTCAACATTTGGCAAGAAGGCAGCGGAAGAATTGCTTTTCCTAGTCGTCGACGTGGTTCCCCAACCGCAAGTGCAGCAGGAGCTGCGTGTCGCCTTAGCGCATTAAACAAGCCAACTCTCCCTACAGAAGTGCTCAAATTTTACTGGAGAAAGAGTCAAGTCCCTGGATATATGCGCCCAGGAGGTTTTTACGCTGATCGTGGGTCTAGACGAGGGCTGCAACTCCAATACCAACTAGGTCCCACGAGCCCAACCTACAAAGGTGGCGATAGAAGCTGCCACAGAATTTTTAACCATGTACAAATATTCATAAGAATTAAATGTCCATTGCATGGTCAACTAATTATCGCGTCAATCTTCAAGACAAGCTCGCGCAGCCTCTTGATCTCGAGCGTTGATCCGATGCCGTTCTTGAGAAGGTTCGCAAGTTGAACCTTAGAGTACAGTGTCTATATTGCATGTAAACATGGTTAGCCAACTTCACAACGTAAACTATGCGAATCTAACTCACCTTGTTAGCATGCACCCATTCCAGGAGTTCGTCCTCGTCGTAATAGAAGGCTTTGATGTAATTGCCCACATACTCGCGACCTCGAGGCACCGTTCGAGAGCTGACGTGGTTGATAAGATCAAGACCATTCTGAAGAGCATGTAAATCCAGCAACATTAAAGCGCGGCCTTGAGGGGTGGGCTTCACTACCGTCGAGAACGCGTGTAATAGTGTATCCATAATGATCTGCACCATTGCCGCCCAAACCTCCTCCCGCGCATCCATTGGTATGGACCCGTCTGCTAGAATTTGCAATCCTCCCCATGCTTCTCCACATTTTCGCACCAAGTGCACGATATAATCATTGTGCTGATCACTAATGTAGGGAATATCCCAAGACACAGCTGATACGGAATCCAAAAGCGATGGGATGTCCACCAGTCTCGTCGCAATCGTAGTGTACATGAAACTTCGTAGCTCTCGCGCCATCGTGCGATTCCGCTCGTATACTTCATCCATGAGGCAGAGATATCGGTCAGGGAGGTACGACCGTGCTAGTTCCTCAATTGCGTTTAGAAGTCTAGATTGCCCGACTATTGCTTCGCAAGCAATAGACCGTTCTGCCAAAGCGTACAAGTTACTTTCATCAGCGTCTTCCACAGCTGATGGTGTTCGAGTCACTTTGCGCAGTGTAACTTTCCTTGACATTGGTGAATTCTGCTGATGATTCAATTTTCCATCTGAACTTGCAGATGGGTAGATCAGCGCAGACGACTGAAGCAGTACTTCACCAGCATTGATTTCATCTGCAATACGACAAATACCAGTGCGTAGTCCATTCCACCGCGTTGCATCGATCTTGATCAAGTTTCCACCTTTTCCCCTGAACAACTGTGCAATGTCGTCCGCGGTAAAAAAGGTAGTGAAGACGGCGTAGAAGTTGAACTCGAACAGATTGTTCAGCGAGCGAAAAACGTCCCAACCAATGTGAGGTAGGTGCTCCATCATTTTCAGGTAAACGCCGCAGAGTCTAACAGTCACAGTTATGGGTTAGCCATCTCTTTACAACTTTGAATGTACTACCGCAGCACGTACCGGACAAATCCAGCGAGGCTTGACGAGGTCAAAACAAACTCAGATTCGTTTGGATCCATAACAGGGAGTACTTGGTTATCTTCCAGGTTCGGAGTCATCTTGTCAGCAGTAACCTTAGCTTCATGGTTGAAGCGGATGCCTTGCTTCATAGACAACCATTCCATCGAGTTGGCAGCGCTAAACGGATTTCCCTCCTTATAAAAGGAGGGAAATACACGCCTTGAATAAATAGGATTGACTGCAAGGTCTTGTCTAACCTTCCGATTAAAGAAGTAACCACTCCGCTTTTCGATCAACCGAAGAAGACCCACACTGTCATCACCGTCAGTTGTTGAAGCAGTGATGCGCAGCCAGTTTTCCGTGTCCAGAAGCATTCGAGCCAATTCAATATTATCATCATGAAAGGCATGAAGATGCTGCTCACACTTAACCCGAAGTACAGTCCGAATCCTGTGAAATGGGATCAAACGGGTTATTTTTGAGCGCATCCAATTGTGCAACATCACTAGTTCTCACTTTGTTGAAGGAGCCCCAGTAAATTCCTCCCCGATTTCAGTAAACGTTGTTGTCGCAAGCGAAAGCGCAATAATTTGCTCCATCTTGTAACCTAGGAATTCGCAAATCGAAAATACAACGTCAGCAATAATAATTCCGCACCTTCAAAGTTTGACGGTTTACCATAAGTCATGTCCAGTTTTTCAATCATATCAAAACATTATGCTGGATATTCTCCCACACGATCTTGCGGTATCTCAATAAGGTCATGCCCGTATCACAAAGAACTTGATCGTAAAGAGATCTTTGTGAACTAGTGACCGAGACTTTTATTTCTCGAACGATGCGATGGGGATTCTGATCCTTTTGACCTGCCACTGCCATTGGCATGCTTAGACGATTGCGAATGCAGATAGTCTCCATCGTCATGATCCTCGTCTTCCTCACTATCGTCGTCGTCGTCATCGTCGTCATCATCGTCATCATCAATCCCACAACGGTGAAGATATGCAACGTCGTCATTGAGCGGGTTAAACGGATCCCGATGCCATTGCACCAATAGATAGTATGTGTGCATCAAGTCTGTGAGGTGTTCATAGCCTCGCTTGACGTTCTCAACAGTTTGTGATGCCGGAGTTAGTGCTACGTCCACCGGTTCTCCGGCCTTGCTCCCGTTATTGTCTTCCATCAGAACTTTCTTGTTTCTTTGTTGAGTTTCTTGGGTGATACAGCTTCAAATACTCGGCGCATAAACTCACTGGTCATGTCATCGATGGAACGCACAATGATCTCCGGGATTTTCGACAGCACATCGTTTAAGGTGTACGATGAAAATTCAAACCCAAGATTTTCGGAGTGATCCGCCAGAGTGATGTATGCCTGCAGTAACTCCTTGTAATCGAGCGGGTCAAAATGCCCCGCCACTTTCCGCAAAGACTTAACATCAATGATTTAAGGAATCAATACGAGTGAGATAAATGAATTGTACAGGGGATGTACTTCTATGATTCTTACCTGGTCGAACTGCTCCCGTAATTTCGGAATAAAGTCATGCATTCGAAGCCGGATTTCATCCAAGATGGTAAGTCCCTGGAACTCGTCGCGTGACAGCCCTTTTCGAAGACTGACACAAATGTCCACCTGTTATTACAAATTTCCCACAGTAAATAGTAAAACACGCTGGTGTGGCTGTATCACAAGTGATACATACAGCAGTAATAAATCGATGTTCCTGAAGTGCCAGATTCATCTTCTCTTCTTCATCAAAGAAATGAACAATTTGCGAACCCAAGCTTACGATCTGTTCATTCAAGTAATGTGAGAACAGATAAAAGAAGAAATGACAGGAAGACATTTACTTGCCTCGCTAACTCGATCGCGGTTTCGCTTTGTCTTTACAATTTCAAGCGAGCTTTACAAAAACCAACCATCAGCATCTTCATCACCAAACGAAAAGAATTGTAACATACCTGAGAACAAGGTCGTGTTTTGCTGTTGCAAGAAGCCTGCGACCATTCTTGACGTGGATCTGTGCCCGCACCAAGTCGAGATCCACCTCCTGCACCACTTTCATACTTGGATCAGCGAGTTGTAGTTGGCACGCACATCATCTTGTAGCTTGGTCAATATCACGTCTTTGGCCACATCCACAGCACTGATTTCCGTGCGCATGAACGCATTGAGTTCATTTTTACTCTCTGGCAGATTTTCCTATCCAGCGAACCAGTTAGTTCTCATCTTTTATTAATAATTTCCAATAATTCCATGCAGTACCAGCACATGAGCGACTGGATCGAAGCTCTCTGTAAAATATCGCGAATCCAGCGCTTCCAGCACCTCTTCATTCGGTTGTGGCACCAATACCGACATGGCTCTAGCCGTCTAGACAATAATTGTCAATATTTTACACTAAAATCCAATAATTATTGCAATACTCGTGGTGTAGGTAGAAATCCAGGCGACAGCAGCGTGTCCGTGTCCGAGTCACTGGGCGAGTCTTCATTGCGTGGGCTTTTCTTGAGCTTT